>PVNU02002034.1:0-20830 GCA_003013855.2 Liriodendron chinense | reverse complement strand
ATTTCTAAAAATAAAAATGTTAAATTTAGATTTTCATGATTCGGAGAATGATGTCCATCCAACATGATGTAGGACGGGTCGCTGACTATTTCATGGGTCAGATGGACCAAAAGAAGACCGGACGGGGCCGAAAGTGATCCGGACCGTCAGGACCATGAATCGGTCGTATCTCACAATCCGGAATGAGTTACGGGACGTATAATATATCAATTTGGGGTAGCTCGAGCTACTTTAGCCAACCAACCCCGCTACGCCGGGTTGCCCAATCCGGAATCGCGAGAATCGACCGTATCCGCGGTCATTAGGCTAGTTTATTTTCGTTTTTACTATTTATAGTAAGTTTTAATTCGATCATAACTTTGCATCCGTATGGTTTTAGAGTTAGTGCCCAACATGAAAAGGGCTTAGAATATTTCGTAGAACAGCGTGGTTGAGGCCGTTTGAAAACTTTCTATTTTTGGCCGAAAACCAAGAGTTCTAGTAGGATTGAACGACTTCTATAAATAGTAAGTTTACTATTTATAGTAAGTTGCATTTTCTAGGAGTTTTAGTTGGAGTTGGATTTTGATACTTTACCTAGGGTTTAGTTTCCTATTTATATGCATTATAATTCCGTTATTATTCATTCAATTATCAATAAATCAATTATTTGGAATTTATTTCCTCTTTTTATCTTTTATTTCTTCTCGTGGATTCGAGAAACACTCGGTTAGGGAGACGGTGATCGACCTACCACGTCCTCCCTGCGTCATTGGTATCAGAGAGAGGTTTCTTCCTCAGGACGATGACCTCTAATGAAGGGATGGATCCTCATCCTAAGGACGGTGCTCCAAGGGACTATCTAACGGCGACAGCTTTCGAAGCAGCGCAACGGGAGAACCGGTTGATCCTGCAAGGTATACAGGCAACCCTCGACCAGATTGCAGCATCGCTAGCTCCGCTTCGAGCCCAAGGCGACCAACAACCACCAACCGTTGCTATACGGGACAATCATGTTGTTCGTAGAGCACCCCAGGTGGATAATCGTAGGGCTACACCAGACGATTCAGAACCAAGCGATGATGAGGTCGAAGACATTTTGGTACGACGACCTGCGCTAGGGAATGAGCGTGTGGAACGAGCAGAACGAGACTATCGGGGCAAAGCTGATCTTCCCAGCTTTAATGGCCTACTTCGAATAGAAGAGTTCCTCGACTGGCTGGCAGAGGTCGAGCGATACTTCGACTATATGGAAGTGCCGGACGACAAGAAGGTAAAACTAATTGCTTATAAATTTAAATCCGGTGCTTCAGCATGGTGGAAAAACCTACAGGTTTCCCGCACCCGTCAGAATAAGGCACCCATCCGAACATGGCCTAGAATGAGACAACTTCTTAGAGCTCGATTCCTCCCTAGCGACTATGAACAAATTTTGTTCCAACAATACCAAAATTGTCGTCAGGGAAATCGAACCGTAGCCGAATATCTTGAAGAATTCCAACGATTGGCTACACGGAATAATTTATCGGAATCAGAGGCACAACAGGTATCACGATTCATTGGTGGATTGCGATTTGCAATCCAGGATCGAGTCCAGATGCATCCGGTATGGACGTTGAGTGAGGCCAACCAATTGGCCACTCGAGCAGAAACACAGTTGTCACGGCCCCCTGCTCGACCCTATCCGGCAACACGAAATCCCAACACCGGACCCACTCAAGATACAACGCTGGCCAAAGGCAAGGAGCCTATAGGAGGGCGTCCTCAACCTCCTACGGTCACGAACCGGGACGGGGGAAGCGGTTCCTCAAGACCTCAACGTACAGCTCCCACTACAGCGGGTTCCAGCAGGATCCCCAATCCATATGGTCGGCCAAGACCAGACCATTGTCTCCGTTGTGGCCAACCAGGTCACTGGTCGAACGCTTGCCCTCAACGCCCTGCAGCACACTTAACTACGAATGAAGGCGGCGTGGAAGGTGAGCCAACAGAAGATAATCCTGAATTGGAACAGGCCGAAGAGGGGGACACAGAAGATGTCGATTGGCTGACTGAAGATCATGGGGAATCGCTAGTAGTAAGACGACTACTTTACGCCCCCAGGAAGGAAGTGCACCCACAACGACATAATATTTTTCGCACAAAGTGCACCGTGCAGGGCAAAGTCTGTGACGTGATCATAGACAGTGGGAGTAGCGAAAATATTGTCTCGAGAATTATGGTGGATAAGTTACATCTGCCTATGACGAAGCACCCTACCCCCTACTCTATCGGCTGGATCAAGAAGGTGAACGAAACCAAGGTAACTCATCAATGCATTATTTCGTTTTCCATTGGTAAAAGCTATAAGGACGAGGTCCTCTGTGATGTGGTTGACATGGAAGCCTGCCACATGTTACTTGGGCGGCCATGGCAATCGGATCGAGATGTGACCCACAGTGGACGGGAAAACATATACATGTTCACCAAGGATGGTCGGAAAAATTGTTTTGGCCCCTATGACACCAGACAAACACCCTGAAGCTTCTAAAGTGGAGGGGAACTCTCTCCTTACCATTCGCGAGTTTGTTAAGGAATCAAAGGAAACGGGCGAGATTTATGCAGTTATGGTAAAAGGCGAGGAGACAGGATCCTCTAATATTCCTCAACGCCTTAAACCGCTGCTAGAAGAATTTCGAAGTACTTGGCCTACAGAGTTACCAGATGAGTTGCCTCCCATGCGAGACATACAACATCACATCGACCTTATCCCAGGGTCCAGTCTACCCAACCGACCGCACTATCGGATGAGTCCAAAAGAGTGTGAAATTCTACAGGGACAGGTGGAGGAACTGATCCTTAAGGGTCTTATTAAAGAGAGCATGAGCCCGTGTGCTGTTCCGGCACTCCTTACCCCAAAGAAGGACGGATCATGGCGTATGTGCATCGATAGCCGCGCGATCAATAAAATAACAGTTAAATATCGATTTCCAATACCGCGGTTGGATGACATGCTGGACATGCTCGAGGGCTCCAAGGTGTTCTCGAAACTGGACTTACGGAGTGGATACCATCAAATCCGTATTAGGCCAGGTGACGAGTGGAAAACGGCCTTCAAGACCAAGGAAGGGCTATATGAGTGGCTGGTTATGCCCTTCGGTTTGACCAACGCACCAAGTACCTTCATGCGTTTAATGAACCAAGTGTTGAAGCCGTTCATTGGCCGTTTCGTTGTCGTTTACTTTGACGACATTCTAATATACAGTCAGGATGAAACGGAGCACATGACCCACATCAGAAAAGTGCTACAAGTGTTGGCCGACAATAAGCTATACTTAAATCTGAAAAAGTGTAGCTTCTTAACTGATCAATTATTGTTTTCTGGGGTTCATCGTGTCGTCCACGGGTATCCGAGTGGACGAAGAAAAGGTACGAGCTATTCGGGATTGGCCGACTCCGAAAAACATTCATGAGGTAAGAAGTTTTCATGGGTTGGCGACCTTCTATCGTCGATTTGTGCGGAACTTCAGCAGTATCGTCGCGCCGATTACCGACTGTATGAAGAAGGGTCCGTTTCAATGGACCGAAGGGGCTGAGAAGAGCTTTGCAGAAATTAAACATCGGTTGTCCACTACCCCGGTTCTGGTACTCCCTAATTTCGACAAGCTATTTGAGGTAGAATGCGACGCATCTATTGTTGGCATTGGGGGAGTCCTTTCTCAGGAAGGCAGGCCGGTTGCCTTTTACAGTGAGAAACTCAGCGACGCACGACAGAAGTGGTCGACCTATGAACTTGAATTATATGCAGTGGTTCAAGCACTGCGCCATTGGCGCCATTATCTTATTCAAAGGGAATTTATACTGTACACTGATCATCAGGCCTTAAAATTTATCAATACTCAGACTAACGTGAATCGTATGCATGTTAGATGGATTTCGTTTTTACAGGAATTCACGTTCGTTCTGAAACACAAATCAGGGCAACAGAACAAGGTGGCAGATGCACTAAGCCGACGTGCATCCCTTCTTATTACAGTGAGCAGTGAGGTGATCGGGTTCGACTGCCTCAAGGAACTTTATGCCGACGACGAGGATTTTGCAGATGCATGGAAAAAGTGCCAAGAGGGTCACCCGAGTGATCTCCTAATTCAAGATGGTTTCCTCTTCAAAGGAAATCGACTTTGCATTCCGCAGAGTTCGTTACGGGACAAGATTATTATCGAGCTGCATGGCGGTGGCCTCGGCGGTCATCTAGGACGAGATAAGACTCGAGCGATGGTGGAAGAGCGGTATTACTGGCCGCAACTTACTCGTGATGTTGGTAGGGCGGTACAACGATGTCATATTTGTCAAACCGCTAAGGGACAATCTCAAAATACAGGTCTTTACACGCCATTACCCGTGCCAGATGCCCCTTGGGAGGATTTATCTATGGATTTTATATTAGGGCTCCCACGAACACAACGCGGCATGGACTCAGTGTTCGTGGTGGTAGACCGATTCTCCAAGATGGCACACTTCATTCCGTGCAAGAAGACCTTTGATGCGATACATGTTGCGAACCTTTTCTTCAGAGAGGTTGTGCGACTACATGGTATTCCTAAGACGATCACTTCAGACCGGGACACAAAGTTCGTTAGCCACTTTTGGCGAGCCTTGTGGAATCGGTTCGGTACACGACTTCACTTCAGCAGTGCTTATCATCCACAAACAGATGGACAGACTGAGGTCGTCAACCGCACATTGGGAAATCTCATCCGTTGCCTTTCAGGTGACAAACCGAAGCAGTGGGACATGGCCCTGGCTCAAGCAGAGTTTGCATTCAACAACATGGTAAACCGATCGACAGGAAAGTCTCCATTCCAGATTGTTTATGGGTGCGTGCCTCGTCACACACTTGATTTGGTTCCCCTGCCCAAGCTTCCGGGCATGAGCGTTACAGCTGAACATATGGCAGACCGAATCATGGACATACATGCAGACGTGCGCAACAAATTACAGGCTTCGAACGAGAAGTACAAAGAAGCGGCCGACAAGCATCGGCGCGCCAAAGTGTTCGAAATAGGTGATCAGGTGATGGTCCACCTACGTAAAGAGCGATTTCCTACCGGGACCTACAACAAGTTGAAACACAAGAAGATTGGACCGGTACCGATCATTCGCAAGATCAATGACAATGCCTACGTTGTTGATCTTCCAGATGACATGGAGATTTCAAGGACTTTCAACGTGGCAGATCTGTACGAATATCATGAACCAAAGCTGGACGAGAACTCGGGGTCGAGTTCTTTCGAAGTGGAGGAGACTGATGTAGGACGGGTCGCTGACTATTTCATGGGTCAGATGGACCAAAAGAAGACCGGACGGGGCCGAAAGTGATCCGGACCGTCAGGACCATGAATCGGTCGTATCTCACAATCCGGAATGAGTTACGGGACGTATAATATATCAATTTGGGGTAGCTCGAGCTACTTTAGCCAACCAACCCCGCTACGCCGGGTTGCCCAATCCGGAATCGCGAGAATCGACCGTATCCGCGGTCATTAGGCTAGTTTATTTTCGTTTTTACTATTTATAGTAAGTTTTAATTCGATCATAACTTTGCATCCGTATGGTTTTAGAGTTAGTGCCCAACATGAAAAGGGCTTAGAATATTTCGTAGAACAGCGTGGTTGAGGCCGTTTGAAAACTTTCTATTTTTGGCCGAAAACCAAGAGTTCTAGTAGGATTGAACGACTTCTATAAATAGTAAGTTTACTATTTATAGTAAGTTGCGTTTTCTAGGAGTTTTAGTTGGAGTTGGATTTTGATACTTTACCTAGGGTTTAGTTTCCTATTTATATGCATTGTAATTCCGTTATTATTCATTCAATTATCAATAAATCAATTATTTGGAATTTATTTCCTCTTTTTATCTTTTATTTCTTCTCGTGGATTCGAGAAACACTCGGTTAGGGAGACGGTGATCGACCTACCACGTCCTCCCTGCGTCACAACACAGGAGAAAGAAAGAGAAAAAGGCGAGTATCGCTTTGACTGAAAATGGAGATGACAATACACTGTAAATGACTTCGAGATTTACTTATGATATAAGGTTGGGGATTCACTCATCTAAATATAAGATGACTCACTTACTCTTAATAAGAGTTCTCACAAAAAAAGAAAAATATATAAATCCTTTGAAAGCTTGTAAATGGAGGTAAATGAGAAATGGAATTGGAGGTAAATGACTTATCTAAATTATTTTTTACCTCTTATTTATTTGTTTATTTATTTTGGGTTAGTACACACACCTAATTGTTAGTATACCCACCCCCACTGTTAGTTACACAACAATGTTAGCCACCCCCACTTGGGAATCGATACTAAAACCCTAGTGTTGAAACGAGGTTATCTTCACCCAGTCTACCACTTGAGCTATGGATCAGAGTGTTACTCAAATTGTATTTGGATAGGAGTAAATGAAATACATTTAAAATCCCAATACTTTATTTGGATGGAAGTAAATGGAGGAATTGGAATGGAATTAGAATGCATTGAATTTTTTTAATATATTCATGGGAGCATGTGTGATATTCCAAATTAGTGTACGTATGTGATATTTAATAGAATAATTGTTATAAGTCAATTGAAATGTATACTTTAGCTAAAATGAGAAATTTCGAGCTTCAAGTGTAAGATTTTTTGTAAAGTAGGCTTAATTGATTAACGAATTGGACTTACCTAATGGTTGAATTTGATGATCGGGCATACCAGTGGACCCCACTAAGGATATGATTGATCTAAATTCATGTAGGGGTGGTGCGCTATACCTGTTTCGCACGCACAATGTTATAGTTGGTTTAAGATACTCCAAATTCGTGTAGAGCCTTGGGGTAGAGGAGTTTCAATGAGTTTCAAACTCCTCACCCCTGATACCTATATAAACAGGGTTGGGTCTCCAATTCTACACATGCTGAAAGCTTTTCATCCCATCCCGGTGCTTTCCTAAAGGTGTAAGGTGTAGAAGACTGCGGCATTCGTCTACAACCATGGCATCCCTGCCTGGTATGAATTTCACTTCGGGTTTCCGTCCTCATATCCGATGCACAGCACGATGCGTTTCAATTCCATAACCTAGATTTCACATCAAGTGGACTACAAATGTAAGGATCACAAATAAGCAGCTTTTCAACCTTTTTTAACCGTCCATTTAGATGGCCAACCTTTGAACGGTTTGGATTATTCTATTAGTGTGATTTTAGTGATGTAGCCTATTATTAGATTGTTTTGGAGTATCATTAGCGTGCCGTGTGTATGGCGGACATGTGTAGAGTAGCACTTTGTTTACTTATGCGACTCTCTAAGAGAGCTAAAAAAGGCATTTCATTTCATTTACTTCTAAATCCTCTCTTAGAAAATGAATTTCATTAACAGGCCTTACTCCCATTTCATTTTATTATAGACCACACAAAACCGTTCCAATAAATTGATATTGTAGGCCATGCTTTTATTAGAGAGCTAGACAGTTAAAAATGACCAATGATCTAATGGGGTTGCTAATTCCCTTTTATAGATTCTGATCCATCATCCTAATAGCCGGATCCTCAATGCCCTCGAGAGAAATGACCCCTTAATGCTTTGGAAAGACTAATTCACATTAACTCTTTGATATTGAATGGTTGAAGATGGATTTTAGAAAATAAATATTATTTTTTTATAATATTAATTAGTATTACTACAAACAGTTTTAAACATCTTCGTTAACAAACAATTGTGGGCATTACTTGGATCTCCACCGCAAAAGTGCTTGATTGCCATTGATTCAACATATCTAATGTGGTCCCACCTGATGAAAGGCCATGACCTCACATCCATGTGCTAACACATATGCCAAGATGCTTTGCATAAGTGAAGTTCCCGTGATAAAGGATGATCGAGTGCTAGTTAACCACCACTCTAAAATAATGGGAGAATTATTTGATACGCCAGTGGAGAATGGCATTTGATAGTCAGCACCTGAAAATGGACTAGGATTGGATGGTGATCCCAACGCCATGTAGCTCGGTGGTGTTGGGATGTGGTGGGATTTTATTGGGCCACTTGCTGCTGTTAGAGATGGGCCTGGCAAAGTATGTTTGAGAGGAAAGTGGGTTGGCTAGTGACCCCAGTACCAGCCAGTTAGCTGGTGTCACAATGCTATAGGCCCCACTATGTTCTATGTGTTTTACCCACGTCGTCCATCCATTTTACCAAATCACTTAAGGCGATGAGCCCAAAAAGAGACTGATCCAAATCTTAGGTGGACCACATCACAGGAAAACAGTGTTGATTGAACATTCAACATTAAGGACTTCCTATGGCCAAATATCAGCTTGATCCAAAACTTCTTTGCCCCCAAAAAGTTTTCAAAGGTAAGCATCCAATTTCCACCACTTCCTATGGTGTGGTCCACCTTGGATTTGTGTCTATCTCATTTTTTGTCTCATGCCCTGAAATGAGCTGGCAAAGTGGATGGACGGTGTAGATAAAACACATACATCATGGTGAGGCTTACAACACTTTGACACTAGCTAGCTGGCTAGTGAGGCTAGTGTTGAGTCACTAGCTAAACCCCTCACCTTGAAAGTGGTTAAGGTATTGGTAGCTTTGTAAATGGAGTTAAATGGAAAATAAAATTGGAGGCAAATGAATTGAGAGTAAATGACTTGCATTGTATTTGGATCGGAGTATGAAATGCATTTAAAATCCATATATTATGTTGGGATGGGAGTAATTAGGAGAAATTGGAATGTATTGAAATTTGTTAATACATTCCAGGAACATATAAGATAATCCAAAATCAGCTTTAATATCTCAAATTAGTGTACACATATAATATTTAATAGAATAATTATAATAAGCTCATTGAAATATATACTTCAGCAAAAAAAAAAACAAGAAGTGGAAATTTTGAGCCTTGGGTGAGCCACAACCATAAGGATCACAAATAAGCAACTTCACAACGTTTTCTAACCATCCATTTAGATGGTCAACCTTTGGATAGTTTGGAGCATTTTATTGGTGTGATTTTAGTGATGTAGTTGATAATTAAATTGTTTTGAAGTATCATTAGAGTGCGACATGTACGTAGTGGCACTTTTGTTTACTCGTACAACTCCCCAATGAGCTTAAAAAGGTATTTCACCCGGGTTCCTTTCAAATCCTATTTGGTAGGGAGGATTTCATTTTCAAGCTCATTTACTCCCCTTTCATTTCATTTCCATGCATTCACTGCCATCCAAAAACACTTCAAATGTCACACACACACACACACACACACACACACACACACACACACACAACACACATATTAGTCATGCAACGCACCGACCCTGTTAGTTGCGCAACACACCCATACGATTAGTAACATGATGCACCCACCCACCGGTGGGGTTAGTGTGTCTCCTTAGCACTCAAACTTGATATCTGCTGTTGAAATGCCCAAGCATCTTCCAGGTGGGTTAGTGTATTGTTGTTTCTGGTATGGGTTAGTTCACACACCCCATTGCTAGTACACCCACCTACCCTTGGTAGTCACATCACAATGTTAGCCACCTCTACTATGGGAATCGATACTATGACCTTAGTGTTGAAATGAGGCTATCTACACTCAGTCTGCCACTTGAGCTATGGGCCTAAGTGTGGGTTAGTGTATCTCCTTAGCACTTCAAATGTCATTTGCCTCCATTTATTCCCATCTAAACAGCTCTTAAGTGGAGCACATACTCATGCTCATCTCAAACAACAGCCCATGGTCTAACCAAATCTCACTACATCCCAACACCACTGAATTAGGCCGTGTTGGGGTCACCACGCCATCCATGTCCTTTGAAAATTGTACATGCGACATGCATTAACTCGAGTTAATTGATAGAATGTAGAACCCGCTTCCACTAAGTCAATCTCAAAATTAAGTTGATTGAACAATCTTAACCTCTGATTTGCAGGTTATACATCAGTTATTTTCATTTTTAACGCCGATATGTAGTAAGGTAAGCACTACAAAAATTGTACACATGCATAAAAGTAATTCAAATTAGACCGTCCATATTATGGGTCTCACCTTTAATGTATCATAAACCAAAATTACAATAGTTTGATTGTCTAACTACTGGATTGGTATCCAACAATCATATTTCAGCAAACAAGTGTCCACGAATGGTAACGGTTGCTAATCAATCTGGTTTTGGGAATGTGGATTAGAGTGAGTTCCACGGTTTAGGTGGTTTAGATTAAATTAATGTATCCCAAGTGTACAATTTTGAGTGCCTGCGTATAAAGCATCACAAGCTGCCAGAGTATCAAATACCTCCCCATTAGATACCCTCGGATATACGGGAGCGGATTAGGTGCGGCCCCGGGCTCACCCAACAGAGTGCGATCCTGAATGTAGGACCCACCTTGATGTATGTATTATATATCCACGCCGTTCATTCATTTTTCCAGCTCATTTAGGGCATAAGCCCAAAACTGAAGCAGATAAAAATCTCGAATGGACAACACCACATGAAACAGTAGTAATTGATCATTAAAGACTTTTTGTGCGCCAAATAAGTTTTGGATCAAGCCAATATTTCTTTTGTCCCTTCATCAAGATCTGTGGGACCTTTTCAACAGGTTGGATGGAAAATAAAATCATGTTGGGCATTAAGGTGGGCTCTAGGAAGTTTTTAATGGTTGGCATTCAATCACCACTGTTTCTATAGTATGGTCCACATGAGATTTGGGTCTGCTTAATTTTTAGTATCATGCCCTAAAATGAGCTTGAAAAATGGATGGACGGCATGGATATACAATACATACATCAAGATGGGCCCCACGGCCAGGGCCGCACCTAATCCGCTCCCATATAGGATCTTGGAAAATACAAAACAGTGCATGGTTGGCAACCTCCAATCAAGGGAATGCATTAAATGCGTTCATGATTATATCTAATGATACCTTGACATCATATTCAAGTGGGCCCCACAGAATTATCAATCCATCCATCATATTTTTCTATGATCCATATGTACAAACGTCCACACCTTGAAATGTCTGTTATTGCTTGTCTTCTAGTCTGTAGCATAAAGAAAATATCATGCATTGTTCCCCCCAAACAAAGGCTCCAAAAGTCTCCTACATGTGTTGTAATTATTCAATAAGGAAAAGGAGTTGTAAGAATCCCATTTTATCTGGGACATCCTCCTATCAAAACCAGGCCACTTATATGGGAGGAATGATCATAGCTCTAGGTATGTCCAGGATATCAGAGCCGTGCAAATGAAGGGTCAATCTAGGAAGATTTCCTGGCGAAGAATTCAGGCCGATCGGTTCGTCATGTGGACAATGCCATTGAAACCATTAGATGGTTACTGGTCTGAATTGATGTGAAGTTGTGTCCCACCTGGTATGTGGATTGGCTTGATTTTAGCTTTAGATGATCTTTGTGATAGTTCCTACCTTTTTCACGGATTGGATGTCGTATGCATGTGACTTGTGGGCGGGAAAAATGGCGCAGAACTGCCTAACTAAGATGAATGAGGAAGAGTACTACTTTTGCCTTGCAAAGGACAAAGCTCATAATGCTAACCTAAGATGGTAAGGCCCTTTATCCTTCTGGACGTGGATTGCCTGGTGACTCTGTAACCTCGACTGGAGGTGATGACCGACACGTGATGCTGTTAGAGAAGGCTCGGTGCACCACTGACAGTTGGAGCTGGACACGAACTCAGCTATCTCGGTTAACTCGCTCGTCGACTGAAAGTTAGGTTCATGCATACCTGAGCTCGACTCGATTCGACTCAACTCGAAGCATGGCTTAGCTCAACTCAATTCGGCTTGGCTTAACTCAGCTAATATATATATATATATATATATATATATATATATATATATATATATATATATAGAGAGAGAGAGAGAGAGAGAGAGAGAGAGAGAGAGAGGAATGCTCGCTTGCTAACCATCTCTCGTGAAAACTCGTGAGAGATTTTTAAGGACTCATCACACGTGATGTGTCCCCAAAATCTGAACCGTCCACGTAATGTAGTACCTCGAAAAATCCCTAAGGCCCAACTTTCAACCTGATTTAGAAATCAGGTGGGCCATAGAAGAGAGAGAGAGAGAGGGGCAAATCAAGGGAGGAAATTGTTTCCTTTCTCATAGCCCATCAAATTTGTGAATCAAGTTGAAAATTGGGCCTTGGGTGTTTTTCAAAGTGCTGCATCAAATAGACGACTCAGATTTTGGGGACACATCATGTGTGATGAGTCCTCAAAAATCTCTCACGAGTTCTCCTTAGAGATGGTTCGCAGGTGAGCATTCCTCTTTATATATATATGTCTTCGGCCTTTCCCCTAAGTTGGAGAGTGAGGGGCCAAGGAGATAAGTCGACTAGTCCCTCAAGCTGAGGACATCAATTGCCAAGCTTTCTATTGCAGTCTTATCAATATTTATGTAAGTTAAAGCTAGAGCAAAGTCCATGTCCTCGGCTCTCTGTTAAGCAAAGGAGCCGAGCGGTTATCTACAAGTGATCAGCTTTCCAGGTTGAGGAACAATGATTGATGGCTCGAGTACAGAGACCATCTGAGTCAGTTATTACCCAGCTTTGGAGACGAGCTGCCGAGCGAAACTAATAGAAGCGGAACTTGGTCTCATCCTCCAAGGAAGATCGATGATCTAGGCAAGAAGCCCAAAGGGGAGAAGCATATCAGGACGACCATAGCCAGAAAGGCGATGTGACAAGTCTAGGACAGATCCACCAATTACGAACAAGATTAGGATAAAGCTATATCTCAACTATAGATCTCTCATACAGTTATGGGACGAGAGTCCTGCCTATTTATAACTCTCTTAATGTATCCTTAAAGGACTTTAACACCCAAAACCTTATCTACGTCTTATAAATAGGACATCTGTCTCTAAACTAATGTACGCAATTCATAGCATCACACAACTGTAGCAAACTGACTTAGGCATCAGAGGGTTTACAGTCAGCCACTGGCATTCCTTGTTGGTTATTTCTCTTACCGCTTGTAGGACCGACGATCAACACGGCATCATCTGCTTACTTTAAAAAAGGGTAAAAAGATCACTAGACTTGACCATATCTATTGGCCAAATCCAGACGATAATATATATATATATATATATATATATATATATATATATATATATATATATAAACAAGCTTGCCTGTATAAAAACTATAAAAAAAAATGTGCAATCTCAATTCAACTTGAAAGCTTGATTTCAAACTCAACATGAGCTTGGCCCAAGCTGCTGACCAAATTGAACCGAGCTGGTTAGTCAAGCTTGAGGAGCGAGCTCAAATATGGTCAAAAGAAAGGGTCCATTTGCTACGTATCCACCGATCAAATAAATGAAATATAAGGCTTCCGAAGTTTGAAGATGATTGCCGATTAGTTGAGATTCTTTGAAACACAGTAACTCAGGTCGACCAGCGAGTCAAAACTCGGATGAGTTGACCCGTTGAACAGGCCAGGTCTTGTAAATTTGGACCATGCTTAATTAAAAAAAGAAAAATAATTACTGTCGATCTTGACCATCCATTTGGTTCTGATGGGCCAGAATGCAAAACTCACATCCATCGAAGGAACAATCAATACGAATAATTCATTCACAGTATCAGTTTAGCCACTTTGGATATGATATGTTTTCAAAGAACCATTTGATAAAATGATCATAATCAATCTCATCCATGGCTTGACAAACCAACGGCTATAAAAGAGAGACCAATGTTTTCAATTGAAAGGCCACCATCATTTATGATTGAAAATAATTCAGATGTCATGCCTTAAAATCCGGCCGTTTATTTGATGGTTGAAATCCTTTATTATCTCATCCCTCTTGTTTTGCATGCTGGGCCCACCGGAGGTGTGAAATAACCATATTTTTTAGTACATAAGATCTAAAAAGTGTCCCACCGGATGGAAAGCTCAGATCTCTCACACTTATTCCAAATTAGCACGTGTGCTTGTGTATGGTGGGAAGTGCTCCCGCATGCGTGGAGGAAGAATTATGGGATTCTGACCCCAGAATATGTGATGTGTGGCCAGGTTTTCAGGTTTTATAAGTGGAACCCACTTCGTAGTGATCCAGACCGTTAGTTTGTCAGGACCCATCATGAATTTCCCCCAAATGACAGACGAGGATTCCTTGCCCAATTTCGCAAGGTGGGGGCTACCCTGTTATTTGTGAGAAATACATCCCGTCCATCCGTTTTGTCAGATCATGTTAGGACATGGGCCTAAAAATAAGGAAGATCCAAAACTCGAGTGGGCCGCAGGAGAGAAAACAGTGAGGATTGAACTCCCACCGTTAAAGCATTCGTGGGGCCACACAAGTTCTGGGTCGGGCTAATATTTGTGTTTTCAGTTCATCTCAGTAGGAATGACCTTACGAACGGTAAGGATGGCATATAAACATCATAGTGGACCCCTGGGAGGTTTCAACGGTGGGCATTTCCCTACCCACTTTTTCCTTGTCCTACGGCCCATTTGAGTTTTGGATCTTCCTCATTTTGCGGCCCAGGACCTAACATGATTTGGAAAAACGGATGGACGGGGTGGATATCTCATAAACATCACAGTGGGACCCATTGTAGATGGGGCATAGCCCAAGAAAAGCAGATTGGTGGGACGGTGCTAGCCCCCGTGCAATGGACATTTTGTTAGTCAAAATTGGACCATTGTATTTCTCATCTTAGCCGTCCATTTTGAGGCCCAAAACAGAAAGTTAGGGGTCCTCCATTTTAGCCGTGCCGTTCGTATAGTCAATCTTCGGCCCATTGTTTGTTGATCATAGCACTACGTGACTGGTGACCCACAAAATGGACGGTTAAGATGATAAACTCAATTCATATCGTGAAATCTTGCAGCCAATCTTTGATTGACCCCACGAGAAAAATGGGTACGTTCATGTGGCCCCGGCCCCACCATATGAGCGGCCCAGATCTCCCTTCGCAGGAATCAACTTAGCAATTTGCTCGTCAGATTGCATACCACACCCATGTGTATGATGATCCAAAACATAAATCCAGTGGGATCAGCCGTTGATTGAAACCTAACCATAGTAGAAGTACCATGGCCCATTCAATATTAGAAGTGACAAATTGACGGTTTAGATCTTCTCTATATATGACACGTGTTCAGAATGATACGGAGGCAACGAATGCGGTCCCTTCGTTTACCGATTCTCCCATCTGAACTTTGACTCTGACTTTTGACTACGGGCGTTGGACGAAATGGCCACAAAAGAATAGAACCCCATGGACTCCAACGGTTCTCAACCCTTGTTGGAATCCAAAAACCTCAATCCAGACCGTACAAAAGGTGGGCCCCATTCCGAATGGCATATAATATAAAAATCCCAAAGAATGAATCGTTTTCATTGTCTAATTTGTGCCAATAATATCCACAGTTAATATCAAACAAGTCAAAAAATCCAAATCCAACAAACCAATGTACATTGGTTGAGTGTCCAAGGAATCTGAACGTTTTCCTATGCCCAATCTACAGTGGGGCCCACTACTTGTGAGGTTTTGATCGATGTACGGAACCCCATCCTTCCCGTGGATGTGTAGATGACTCAGCATGGTCAATGGTCTTCTCTTGTAAAAGGAAAACCATGGGTTTGACTCAATGCAGTCCAATTGATTTCCAACCGTTTATAACCAACCCACAAAGGAAACGGGCCCACCACACATTTAAATAGACCCATCTCAGCCCTTGTCTCTAACATCCAGAGAGAGAGAGAGAGAGAGAGAGAGAGAGAGAGAAGGAAAGGATGAAGAGTAATAAGGACATAACCATGTGGTTGATGAGGGCCATCTGGCTAATGGTAATGATCTCTTTAAATGCAGGTGCACCGTCTTGTTTCAAGTCATGCTCGGTTCAGTGTTTTAGACAGTGTGATAAATCGTGTCGGGAGTTCAAGTGGCCATCTTACCCAAATCCATGACATTCATACGTCCCAAGATGTGCTGATGAGGCTGGAAATTCTTCTTTGGTGGACCTTTAATCAAACGGTCTACGTTGTAGGGAAAGCATACAGGGCCTCTTCTAGAAAATTATATTGTCTGTCCTTCTTAGCTTAGTTTAAAATAAAATAAAATAAAAAAATCAATGGTTGAGATTTTTCCACTCAGATTTATTTATAGCGTACATTTTATATATTGAAATAACATTTTTGTATTGTTTGGATAGCAAAATGATTATTGATTCTATACAGTGATGATTAGCCTTTACTTGTAGCATGGGATGGAACTTAGAAGGTCCATTATCTCATGAATATGAGCTTTTTAACTTGTTACCCAAACAAGTTGTCTAAAAATGGAATTTATGAGAATCCGTATTTCAATAATGCTAATGATGATGATCATTGCATCATTATTGTTATCATTTTACTCTTTTCCTTGGGTTCCTACACACGGCTTAGTGGTAGATTCTCAAGAATTTCAACATAAGGTCCCGTTTCCCAAGTGGGATTTGATGGTGGGTTCCTTCAAGAGCCCGTTTGATTGTCCTTCGAAAATTGGATTCCAACTTGAAATCTGAATTTTAGATTAGACTAGTGTTTGGCGCCAAAATTAATTTTAATATGGAAATCAAATTCGATTAGAACTGAGATTCGTTGAAACGACGTCCAATTCCATGAAGCCTGCTTTCCGAAAACTTATTTCACCACATTTTGTGGGTCCCACCATGATTTATGTGTTGTACCCACACCATCCATCCATTTGGAGAAACAATTTTATGGCATGAACCAAAGAATGAGGCAGAACCAAAGTTCAACTGGACCTCACTACATAAAACAGTGGGGACAGTGACACCAACCATCGAAACCTTCCTAGGGCCCACCATGATGTTTATTTGAGATCCAAACTGTTTATAAGTTAACACAAACATGGAATAAGTGAAAACACAAATATCAGCTTGATCAAAAACTTATGTGGCCCAAAGAAGCTTTTAATGTTAGGCGTTCAATCCCCACTGTTTTATGTGATGGGGTCTACTTGAACTTTGGATCTGCTTCATTTTGTCTCGTACCAAAATGATCTCTCCAAGTGGATGGACGGTGTGGATACAGCACATACATCATGGCAGGACTGTGGATACAGCACATACATCATAGCAGGGCTCACAAAACGTGGTGACGTCACTTTAGTATTCCTGCTACTGTCAAGTTCAGTAGCTAATCCGCGTCCGATCCTGCAGGAGAGAATTAGGTGCGGCCTGGGCCTCTTCAAGACCGTGCAGTCCTTGCATGAGGGCCACCTTGATGCATGTATTCTATATCCATGTTGTCCATCCCATTTTTCAAATTATTTTAGAGCTAAAGCCAAAAAATGGAGCAGATCCAATTCTCTGGTGGACTACACCATTGGAAATAATAGTGTTTGGCCATTAATGGGTCACAAAAGTTTTGGATTTTTTTTCCCCCTTTTATCCAGGTTTATGTGACCTTATCTGGATGAAGAATAAACATTAGTGTGCCCAAGGAAGTTTTTAATGACAGGGCATTTGCTCAGCACTGATTTCTATAGTATGGTCCACTTGCGAATTGGTTCTTCATTTTTCAGCTCATGTGCTTAATGATTCGGCGGGATGGATCGACGGAGTGGATATAGTATAGAGTCATGTCGAGGAGTTGTGTACCAAACACCCAATTCTGTCTGGAATCTGAATTATGGATCAGAAATTGGATTAGAAACTGGGTTTACCAAACACCCAATTCTGTCTGGAATCTGGGTTTCCAATCAAGTTTTTATAATTTTGGGTTCCAACACTGGGATCTGGATTCTGCAACCAAACAGGCCCTAACCAAATGTCGACCCAAAATCCCACCTTAAAACGCCGCTATCTCAGAGAGGACTTTTCCCGCCATACGGGCAATAGATTTCCAATAGAAGTAAGCCTTGTACATCAATGAATCCTTGATCGATCTGCCCAAGCTCGAAACGTTGTACTTGCTCGCAATGACTTTCTCCACAGTGGTCTTCCTCCACCCCAAATCTCCAGACTCATTTTTTTAATAACACAAAGTTGGCCTCCTCTACGTTTCTAATCCCAACCCCTCTCATTAAAAGGCCCACAGACCTCCCAACTTAAAAGGTGGAACTTTGCTGGGCTCTCCCTTGCCACAAAAAGTCCCAATGCAACTTCTCAATCCTCAAAAAGGACTGATTCGGGTAGCAGAAAAGGGAGATAAATTAAGGAGAAGGCTTGATAGGGCGGATTTGATAAGAGTAATTCTTCCTCCCAAAGAGAACAATCTTCCTTTCTATAGGGACAATTTCCTCTTCATCCTTTCAATAACCACATCCTAGAGATGTCTGGCAAGCTTCTCACGCACATAGGGAGGCCCAGATAAGTGGAAGGAAAAGAACCTGCTTGACATCCCAGCACCCTTGCTAAAGAAGAGGACTTCTCCCTCCTCCAAATTAACCCCTAAGAGTTCGCTCTTCACGAGACATTTTAAGACGTACTCCCACCCACCCCTGTTAGTCACATCACAATGTTAGCCACCCCTACTATGGGAGTCGATACCATGATCTCAGTGTTGAACGAGGCTATCTTCCCTCAGTCTGCCGCTTGAGCTATGGACCAAGGTGTGACTAATTTTGAGACTTGAGACAACTTTGAAACACTGAATAATCTTGCAGAGAGAGACTCACAGGTAACTGAAATCTCTCTTCTTTGAAATGTTCACAAATGAAGTGGAAAGCTGCAACTCACAACTTTGTTTTTGAGATGTTCACAAATGAAGTGGAAAGCTGCAACTCACAACTTTGTTTTTGAGATGTTCACAAATGAAGTGGAAAGCTGCAACTCACAACTTTGTAATCCAAACACCACTTGTGAGTTAACCGTGAGGGGTCGTTTGGATGCCGGTAAGTTTTTTAGTCGTAAGCGACTTTCACCTGTAAGTCACAGGAAGTGACTTCTCACCCCAGCCACATGAAGTTTCCTGACAGTTTTATCTTTAGCTGTGACTTACAGGTTGTAACAAACTTACATGTGAATTTCCTCCCCACACTTGCAGAACTTACATACATCCAAATGGCCCCTAGACCTTTTACAACTAATAAAAGTTACAAGCATCCAAACAACCATTTACCCTTAGATCCATCATATAAATACTTTAAATCATTGAAAAAGATCAAATTCAATGGATTATGTCCAAATGTATCCTATAAGGTGTCACACTCTAAACTAATATCAAATAATTACCCTTTTTACTCTCTCTCTCCTCCATCTCTCTCCATGAGCATTGAATGCGTCATACCCACCAGTCTTATTTAACATTGGCACAAGATTGAATCTTGAAATGACACCATTGGTTGCAAAAAGTGGGACATTCAACAGTCAGTACCCCTACTAAAGATCCAATAACTAGGATCCAATCTTTGAATATTTTTGGTAAGATGAGTGCCACCCAATTCTTATGGGTCTGATTTTAAGTTTTTGCAAACATTTAGAAATTGGGCCGGTCGACAAGCTTGGACCCCAGTTTTAAATTGGGTCAAGTTCAGGTCGGGTTATAAATTTTATTGGTAATATTATATATTAATATGTCAATTATCTAGCAACCGAATAGGGTTTGCCGTGTCAAAGGGGCAGACGTGTGTGTGATATAATCCATCCATAGGTGGTCCCATTGTAAATACCTTATTTGACCTAGACTCGACTGAAACCAAGGTCCAAAGAGCTGATGGGTCCCTGGACCTGTTCGGCTGATCAGATCGGGGTTCAAGTCTTTTAAAATCAAGACCCGACTCAAAAAGGATTGGACACGGCAGACCTGAACCCAACTGGCCCAGTACAGGTATGCTAGAACCTGAACCAAACTCCACCTGCTGACAGCAAAAAACTCCAACTCCAAAACCAAACAACCAATAATTGCCATCATGGTTTGATGACTCATTTGAGTCAACTCGTTTTTATTCGGGACCAATACCAGTGAGTCACCCTTGACTCAGGTGAGTCAGACTGATTCACTCCCAACTCGATTGAGCCCAAACAAGTTGAGCCAAGTCACCGAGTTAAAAAACCATGATTACCATGTACAAAACTGCCCTTTCTCCATAAGACTTGCAAGATTGGAGAGGCTTGGTATGGTTGAGAGGTTTTGCTTTAAGCTTATCTAAGTAAAATACAGTGGTTGCTTGTACATGCTTTCATTCATTAGTTGAAGCCAGGGAGTCTGTGGAACACTGAAGTGGAATCATGGTCCGCCATCTCCACTGCGTGGATGAGAGTAGGACCCATTTAACCATGGGTGGGCCATGTGATCTTCCTGACCATTCAAAAATTTGGAAGTGAACTGTTTAACACACCATGATTTTATTTGCCAATAGATTTAACAGCTATGATTATCCGTGGCAAACGCCATACCTTTCCCATGGCCTCTTTATGGTGGAACCCATGTCTTGAACGCTCCGATCATCAATATTCCTGGGCCCACTACCGGACTACAAATTCGCTTTATGAGTCTGCGGACCACAAGACTCAGAAACTTATCAACCAAGAGAGCATTGCAAGACCGTATAATGGTCAAACTAGAGTGACGGCAGTAGGCTCAGGTTTATCAACCAAGAGAGCATTGCAAGATCGTATAATGGTCAAACTAGAGTGAAGGCAGAGGCTCAGGTTTCAGTTAGTAGACAGGGCCATGGTTCAGTGAACCAAGCTGTCGATGCGATGGGCTCCACTCTGGATGACCATGCACCAAAAATCACCCAAATGGAAATCCTAGTCTTCCAATTGGTATTGGTCCACATTCCACCAATAAAAAGTTAAGGATTCAACAGCGATCTCCAATCTGGAAATTTCTGGTGCACATCTGT